>CANUEP010045507.1:0-27870 GCA_947857235.1 Jatropha podagrica | reverse complement strand
AATCTATTTAACCTTATCTCTAATCTAACAAAGTGATAAGGATAAATCTATTTAACATTATCTCAAACTCTAACAGTGATAAAGATAAATCTGTTACAATGATAATTATCATCTAAAAACAAATTAATTCTAATATTATAACATGGTAAAATTGTTCTGGCTAACAGGTTCGATCACATGTTTGGTTTGAAATGGATTTAGTTGAATCAACATCAATTTCTAGCTATTAAAAAACAGACTCTAGATTTACTGACTAAACATTTAGCAATTAAAATCAACCAAAGCCGCCTAATTTCAAAATTTTTTAAGCATACGCACTTGATCGATAAAATTTTTCGGCGAAACACCAAAATAGTAAAAAAAAACAACAAGTTTAGGCACTGAAGTTATCGCTTTCCATTCTTTTTATAATATAAATAGTATTAATGATTGTAAAAAAAATCGTTTAACAAATTCAAAAATGTTTAGTTAATGAAAAAAGGATTATGAAGCAATTTTACCATTAAAAGTCCACTACATGCAGTTATCTTATTTGGTTATAGTTTAAAAAAAGAAAAAAAATTTTTAAAAATAATCTTTAAATATATTCATTTATATTATCTTTATAAAAATAATTAACAATATTTAAGAGAAAAATACAGATCAATTATCTTTATTTTTGAGATTCCACATAAATTATTTTTAATTATATTTATTCACTCGCGCGATATTACGACTAGTTATGAAGTAAAGGTATGTATAGCATATATAATTATAAGACATGAGTTAATTTATAAAGTATTAAAATACTTATTAACTCATAACAAGTAATTATAATAAATTATACTACATTCAATTTTAAAAATTAATAAACATATTTCAATTTTAAAAACTTTTAATTTAATGTGAAAATATGTATATATATAATTAAAATATAGTTTCAATTATTTTTAGAAGAATTAACTAAAATACTAAATTAGTAAATAATTATCAAGAAAATTTTGGTTTTTTTCTTACAATTTTCAGCTTTTTTTTGTCTTGAATTTCTGTATCAATTAACTAAATTATTAACTAAGAAAATCAAAGTTATAGGGAGAAAATAAAATATGTAAATATGAAATTTATCGAATCAAAACTTATATATATATATATATACACGCGCGCATACATGCAAAATTAAGTAGAATATTTAATGAAAAAATTATTAGAATTTTATAAATCTATAATAATGTCGATTGGAATAAATATAAATCCTCAATCTGTAATTAAATAAAAAAAAATCAAATTAAATATAACTAAATAGTTCATTTAATTCAATATAATAACATGTGCAAATTATTTACAAGAGTAAATCAATTAAGTAAAAAAATACAATGTATTAAATTAGATTAAGTATAGTTCACCAATTAATTAAAAAAAATTCCTAATTTTTTTTTAGAAAATAAATTCTTTATTAAGAACAAGAACTGACAGAATCAGCCAATACTAAATGGAAGATGTGAAGTGGAACATCCTCTACTTAAATGTGAGAGAGAGCATCTTTGGCAAGAAAACGGGCAACCCCATTACCGAATCTCTTGACATGACTAAATTTAAAATGCATAAAATAGGAAATGAAGGCCTTCAACTTGAGCAACCTAGTGCCATAATCATTGACAAGGACAAAAGAAGCTTTCAAACTATTCATAAGGATGAGGCAATCTGATTCAAGGTGTAAATTGCTAAAGTCCAGTTTCATAGCAAGTTTCACTCGAGCTCCGTTTTTGCAGGAGGAAAATTTGATTGAACACATTTTGTAATTGTAGCCATAACGAGTCCCTCTGAGTTGTGAAAGATAATGCCCACGCCAAAGCCCATTTCCCGAGTCAAACGCAGCTTCTGAATTTGGCTTGATAAAACATGGACCCGCGCTTTCCACTTGACAATTGCTTTTGATTTGATGAAGGAAGAACGTGAGAAACTTTAAGATTGAAAGACCGGAACTCGTGAAGGAGGCCAAACGCATAGTTTTAGATCTGTAAATATGTTTGTTTTACCAAAGGTTTCTGGATTTTCAATCATAAATACCATTTGGAGCTACTCCTCTTAGAAGATTTGGACTATGTGAAAAATCCAACTACCATGCTAATTGAAACACCAAACACGATTCTCGCAATTGGGTATGAACACATCTTACACCCTCATATCTTGGAAAATCAACCACATGTGGTTCAAACTGATAGCAAATCAGTTAAGAATCAAAGGATCACCTAGAAGTTAAAGGTGACCTTTGTCTACTCTTTTGGTCATCACTCCTTCAACAAATAGAGTATCAATATGATCTTAATATAGTTGAAAACTACAAAAACGAGCTCTCCAATGGTTTATGGAACATTAAAAACCAACTAAAAATAGACCATAAACTAGGCATAGAATTATTACAAACCATTGCAAATCAAAAGAGATCAAAGATGACCTTTCTCCATTCGAATTGTCTTAACTCGAGCTATAGATACAATTTTTGAGCGATTACATCCAGAGCTTTCTAATGATATATTTCATGTGAAAATTGAACTTAAAACAAGTTTGAACAAGCAAAATTTATATGCAAGAAAGAAGCTAAAAATTAGTCATACGAATAATGACGTCCCAAAAATGAAAATTTCATTTATCCCACATTAGAAAGATATGAATTCTATCTTCTAACATTCTCTATAAGGGGTACCCCCCGCCACCCTCTTCACTTCAAAACAACCAATCTCACTCTTGCTCCTTACAAAGTATATTCTAGAGGCCTTAGTTGAAACGTTCCTTTGGCCTTTTAGCTTTCTTCTCATCTCTTCCACTCTTCTTGAGTGTTTTAAGTGAGGGGAGGTGATATTACCCCGACTCACTTTCCCTCTAGTCACTTTCTTTAGCTTAGATTTTAGGTTTTCCTTACTTTATCTTGGAGCCTCCTTAGTCCATCTCCTCATGGTTTGGACCCTCCTTGGAATCAAATTGAAGCTCCAAGATGGGAAAAGCCACCATTATCCCCATTCGCATCAAGAGAAGAAGTGGAGTTGACATATCCTCCAATCAGCCCATCGGTCCACCCTTTGGTTAACCCTTCGGTTTGCCATATGGTCAACCTCATAGTCAACCAGGTGGGTCTCGCCAAAAAGCTAAGATAAATCTTTTATGGCTCTTAATTATTTATATTAATCTCTTCTTCTAAATGACTCCAAAGAGTCTTTCTTTTTACAAAACAATGATCCAAAGACAAAATCATTTTTAATCCAAAATTCGACGATCTAAAGCCAAAACAACTTTTAATCCAAAGCCAAGAAAAATCTACTTTCAGCGATCCAAAGCCAAAATCACTTTTATCATGAACAAGGCAATTCAACACCCAATACATGATAAGGGATAAACAGACAAACTCAACTATCTAAAATCAAGTTGCGAACCAAATCCACCCAAAAACTCTCTTTTTTTCCTTCTTTTCTTTTTTTTCTTAAATCCAACCTATAACTTATATGTTTTCTAGTATATTAAAGACATGAATTAAAAAAATCGATGATAACAACAAAATATGCATATGTTTTATCATTTATTTTAATTGAATTTAGTTACATTTTGAATATAAAAATAAGCATAAAACCCCATTTTGTATAGTTTTCTCTCTTTTGTTTGATTGACACTTGAGCAACGTTAGCATTTGCTATTTTTAAGAAAATTGGATCAATTATGATCCAGTTGATGCCTTCGTCAATGTAAAAGGGAGCCCTTGAAGTTCAATCGAGTTTCAAATTACCTATATCCACTTGCTTGAGCATAAATACCTGGGTAAATCGTATAACAACGGGACAAAATCATCCATGGGCAAGAAAAACTCCATCGATCGAGTGTCGGAGCTCATCTCCCAAAAGATAAGGTCCACGGCCTCTCTACCAAGACGTCCTTGCTCCTCGATGTCGTCGGCAATAGTTGTTTGTTTGGTGTCATGAAGAGAGACAAGAGAGAGAATATTATTTTAAAGCTTAAAAGTAAAAAAGCTTTATGAATGAAAACCTGAGAGGGATTGTCCTTTTATATAGGTTTTTTAGGCATATTTGGCCTAGTTAGGGTTTCTGGCCCAATTACTATGACAGCTTCTAAACTTAGCGACAATTCACATCAGCTCGACACTTAAGCAAGGGCATCATCATTGGTCACAGGTAAAGTTTACTGGCCAACATGTAAATTTTTCTCATTTTACATGCCAAACCGCAATAATTTTAAAATTTACATATTTTTGTCTAAAGTCATGCACAATACATACATTTTTGTGCAAAGTTATGCGTTTTCATATTTTATTGTGGGAAGTCACAAAATTCACATATTTTTATAGAGTCGCGCTTTTTCACATGTGTATGCTTTTTTTGGCATAATCACCAAATTTTGGTACTAACATGTAGGTCAAAGGCCTCTTTTTCTTTTAGCAAAAATTACTTTTTTGCTGGAAAAAATTACCTCCGTCCAAAATGTCGTTTTTCAAATCCAAAGTGACACATCTCTTATCAAGCCGTCAAAATGATGCACTTTCATTATCAAGTCATCAAAATGACACATTTTCATCATCAAGCCTAAGGGTGAGCATTTGATCAATTCAGCCAATTTGACTAACTTTTTAACTGAACTTTTATAACTGAATTTTTTTTTTTTTTTTTTTGCTTTAATCTAATCAAATCGAATAAATATTTAAACTGAACTTAACTGATTCATTTTGACCGAAATTAACCGCAATTTTCATAAAGAAAAAATTACTTAACCAAGCGATTTTAATCAAACTTTAAAAATTAATCAACTTTAACCGAATTAATGAAAGTTTATTGATGGTACAAATTTAAATTGAACAAAATATATATAGTGAAGATAGAAAAAAAATTGTCAAAGCAAATAAATATTTAGCTCAAACAAAAATACTAAGTCTTCTTCTTTCTCTTTCTCTTTCTTTCAAGCTCTTGCAAAGAGCAAATTAAATTGAAGTAAAATAAAAACATCAATATACAATACTTTTCATAATAAAAACTGCAAGGTGTCAACAAACGAGCAAAAACCCTCTAAAAAGCCTTGATCCACCTACCTAACTAAAATAAACAACTGCATGCCACAAACTGACACACTTACCCGCCTTTCATGGCTACTACTGCTGCTTCTTTATAAGACATATTCTTTATATTCTTCATTTTCAGTTTATTTTGCGTTTATTTCTAATTTGGCCTTTGGCACAAGACAATCGGTTTTTTTTTTTATCAAAGATGAGCTGTAAAATCACAGCTTTTCCTACTCCTCACGATCTCGCGAAAGTAAGAAAATGAAAATAAGAAACGGTAGAGAGCAGCTGAAGGGCAAGGGGACTTGTTCCACAAAGAGAGGGGGGCAATGGCTGAGAGATTTGTGGGAGAGTTTAGGGTTCGTTTTTGGGAAATGAGATTGAAAGGAGAGAGCCACTTACTTTTATTTTAAGTATTTGTCGAAAACAATGTCATTTTGGACGTTGGTTAATTCGATTAATGGTTAATCAAACCGTTAACCGATAACCGAAATTATAATTTTTTTTTTATCGACCTAATAATTGAAATTTTTTTAACCGAATCAAATTGACCGAATTAACCGAATTAATCAAATTGACCGATTTGGCCGCACTGAATGGTCACCCCTAATAAAGCCGTTAAAATGATGCAATTCTACAATCAAGTCATTCAAAAAATGCGTTGCTTCCATCAGATTGTCCAAAGGATGTAGACCCTGTCTTCAAAGACGCAATGATATCTTTTTTTACACATTTTCACAAAATAAGTATTTTTTACTTATGCATTTATTTTACAATTTGATGATATTCTGCATAAAGCAAAATATCATCAAAGTAGGGACAAACAATTACAACTTTTAATCTCCTTGTTTATAAGCCAATTTAAATGCTAATTGGTCATTTGATCACTAATTAATTCATCAATAAATTGCCATTGAAACTAAAAGGTACTCTCCCCGTTTCACTTTAATAGCAACAAATAGGAGTTTTACCTTATTCCGCCTTAAGTGCTCGTTTAGAATTTTAAGAGTACATCAATTATTTTTTTTTCAATTTTACCTATATTTATTATGTTTTTTTGCAGTCAAATTGAATGAGAATCTTTTAATTTTAAGAAGTGCAATTTAGTTATTCTACCATATATTTTTAGAAAATCAATATATACTAATCATTTTTGTAATCCTTGTGTAAAAGTCAAATGTTACTATTAAAGTGGAACAGAAGGAATAATTAAATATAATAAATATTGCTCAAGAATCAGTAAATAATTACAATTTAAAATTTATTTATGACAATTTTCCCCTACAAGAATAATTGAGTCTTTAATAGCATTTAATCAATTAAAAACAAAAAAAATATAATTACAATTAGTAAAGTTGAGAAGTCCTCTATTGAGTTAGGACAAACTATACTAAATAGTACTCTATTTGCTCCTAAATATCTATCCTTTCTTTTGTTTTTTTCAAGTTTCAAAATATTTATCATCTTATCATTCTAACAACATAATATTTTTTTTGTCTAATATACCCTTATTAAATCTACTTTCAATAGTAATTATAGCACAATACTAAACAAAGTGTTATCTATTCTTAATAAATTTTAAAATTAGATATCGATGAAAGTTCTAGAAAGACTAAACCACATTGAGAAGATTGAATGACAATAATTAAGCCTTCAAGAGTAATAAAACTCTTGTTATCTACTTTCCCTTCACATATCATATAGTAAACTTCATTTTTTGCATTCTCTTCATCTCAACAAAGCATTTAAAATCTCTTTGAATAGTGAAATGTAATTTAATGAGATAGTAGGGGTAAATTAAAAAAAAGAAAAAAAATTAATTAAACTATTTTTTCAATCTCGGTGAAAAATTAATTATTTCTATATAAGAATAACGAGCGAGTAATTAATTATATAACAAATGACTTCAGAAGTATTTTTAGGTAGTAGGTGTGAAGTATCAATCCAATGTTTCACTTTCTGTTTTTAATTTAGAATTTTAGACTCCCATCACAAGAAAGTGACACATTCCATACATTGATAGAATTGTAATTGTACTAATTAAGATATAATCAAGAATTAAGACAAATTAGAAAAAAGATGTGTGGTAAATGATGTGGTGGGGGCTTGATGTTCCTTTTAACGTAGTTTGAGAATTATCCTTTTGGTTGCTTTGTTGAAAATATGTATGGAAAATATCAAACCAAATCATTGGACTCCGAAAGAATTGAAAAATTGACCAAACCAAATCTCTTCAAAGGGATACTTTTCTTCCGATCAGAGGAACTCTATTCACTTTGGAATAATGTTGTAATGATTTGGGCACCCCAACCCCTTCCTTCTTTTCTTTACCCTTTTTCATCCAATTAATACCATCATTTCTTTACGACAAAAGCCTAATCCATACACCCAACCCAACCCAACAATCAACCTTATCATCATTCTATCCCATAAAGCCAGAGGAGTGCTCCATTAGTTCAAACTAATTAAGGAGTGCCCCCACCCTAATTATTCATTCTTCACGGCATTAAGTGAACAACTTAAGCTTTCCAATCATTAGAATATATATAGTTGCAAAAGACAAGAGTCTTCAAGAGAGTTTGTTTATGTAACAAAAAAAAAAAAATATTTCAAAAATGAGGATCTCTTCTTCCATCCAAGTTCGTTCCAGCAAGAGGTCCAATGGACTAAAACAATATTTATAAAAATATTAATAATTTTTATGATAAAAATAAATTGAATTCGAGATCTGTCGCTCTCTTCCTTCTTCCGAAATGTAAAAAAATTAACTAAATCTCACTTGATTAGCACAAATAAAATACTTTTAATAAACATAGTGTCTACATATGAAGGTTAAATTTAGGAATATGGAAGCACTCGTACCAAATAGCCGTTGGCACATTTCATATATTTATACTATCATATAATGTATTTATTCAAATTTGCATCATTGCATGCAAATATTACTATATGTACTAACCTTAGACGATATTTATGACTTTTGACTGGTAAGACCCTGTTTGAATGCTTGTTATTATTTACTACTTTTTTGACCTCGAAAGAGCTGTTTATATATATTTGTATAAAGATATATACACATATATAATATATATGTGCTCATAAATTTTAAACATACCATGTGTTACGCGTACTCATTATATATATATATATACAAGAATTTAGTTTTTGGATTCAAATGCTTCCACATTTGTGTAATCTCAATTCTTGATATTAAAATTTCATTATTCACTATTCACTATTCATCAGTTTTCGATAATTATATATACTATGTTTACTTGGTTAGATATAAGGTAAAATAACCGTGCCAAAGGTGAAGAGTTCATAAATGAGAAAACTATCTCATTTATAGTCTGACTCCGATAATTGAACTCTAGCTAATACGAAACAAGACAACCCGACAATTTATTCTAAATTTAAAAATTGGGATTGTATACATATTTTATATAGCTCAGTATTTAGAATCAAAAGCTACTATTTACACCAATATTGGTCATGTCACTAATGCAGAGAGATTTCAGATTCGAATTTTCTCGATCACAAAAATTTTTATCAATTTAATAACTTAACGGTAATGCCATATATCCTTTATTGTGTATCCTGTGAAAATTTTCATCTCTTTTAGCGTGAGTCGAGATAATTATATATTTATTCTAGCTGATTGTTCCTCCAAACATCTCAAATAGAATAGAGTAAACTAATACTTCTTTTTTTTTTTTCCTTCGTTTAATTTTTGAATTTGCTTTTGAAATACTTTAACCAAAGCATCCCTTTGGTGATGGTGGCTTTAGAAAATTTATTTTGGCTCCTTTTAAAGCAAAATAACAGCTTGGGAAAATAACCATTGATCCATCTTTTAAGCCTTTATAGATGTATTGGAAGCCACGCGTAGTTCTGCTAATTACTACTAAATCAAAAATCCCTAATTTCTTCCAAGTTTTTCAATTAATTAATTGATTTTGTGGTTATTTTCATCAACTCAAAATTAGTATCAGTGAGAACAGAAGAGCTCTTCCCATTGAGCCTTATCATTTGTATCATTTGTTTTTCATCGCTTCATACAATTTATGATCTCTGTATCGTAATATTTATCACACCTGTGATTTTCTACTGTACACAAATATCCCATTGTTTCGAAAAAATTTATATAGAGTGAAAGCAGAAAGCAATTGTATTATGTTTCTTGATCTACAAGCATATAAATATGAAGAAGATAGTAAAAATACAAGAATTTTTAACAGTAGATTTTAGTTTTTACTTGCTTCATTTGGTAAAAAATAGAACGTTTAAAGTGGGTTGTTGAATTGAAATAAGATTAAGACAAAAAGTCATTGCAGTTTGCAGGAAGAAGAGAAAGAGAGCTGAAAAAGAACCAATAATGCTTTGTAGGATAGCAGACAGAGCCTTGCTTTTTGGCTACTTTGGGAATAAAATGCTGTCTCTCTACGAGGATTGGCGTGAAGAGCCCTTTTTTCTTTTTTCTTTTTTCTTTTTTTTTTTTAAATATATACAGTTACATGAGATAATTATTATATACAAACAATAAAAATAAATATATAAAAGAAAGAAAAAAAGAAAAAGGAAAAAAAATTCCACTTTCCTTTTTATCTCTCATCACACTTACACAGTCTGTCTTCTTTCCACCTTTCTTTTTTTTTTTTTTTTTTTTTTTTTTTTTTTAAACTTTAATACTTTTCTTGAATTTCTGCTGGCCTTGTCTGTCCATTCAAAGAGCCTGACGTGGAAAAAGGAGGGAAGCAAGACCTTCAGTCAGTAAATTTTGAATTGTTATTTTCTTTTTAGTTTAAATATTTTTTTAATATATTATTCCTTTTTTCTTTATCACAGAAATAACATAGCACAAAGTAGTAAAGTCCATTACCAGTGTTTCACCACTCTTATTGTTTTGGCACTTGCTATCATATTTTTCTGCAATTTACCAAAAATTAAGTTTTTTTAAATCCATTTTAACTGAAATTTCCAATTAAAACATCAGTTTAATCCTTCTTTTTTACTGAGGCGTAAAAGGCAAATGATAAAAAAAATCTCTCAACTCAAACACATTCAATGAAGTTATGTATTTTAGTAAAAAAAATAAAATTTTTTATTAAAATCAGTTAAAAAAGATTCCATTTTGATTAAATTATACATTGCAAGAATATTATTTCTATTTTTAAAAATAATATATATGAAAAAAGGTTGGTAACATAAGGTAAATTGAAATCTTCTTTTGCAGCTTTTGATGATTTTGGGACCAAAATTTATCTGATAAGTGCATAATGCCATGTACATGTAAATATAATTATTTTGACAATCTTGCAAGTCCCAACAAAAGGAAAATAATTATTAAAAGCAAGTCTTTTTCTTTACTCTAATTATCATTAAAACAAAAATGAATTGACACTTTATAGCAACAATGAGAGATATAAAAAGATGCAATAAAGTACTCATGAGAACATTGAGGAGGAGAGATAAGCAAGCAAAGTAATTAACCAAAGTGAAAAACTTTCTCTTTTTTTCTTTTTTTTTTATTAATTAAAAAAGAAAAAGCTTACTGTATATCTATGTAATTTCCAAAAAAAAAAATATAAATATATATATGTATATATTAACACAAGAAGTGTAAAGAAGGTGGTGTGGTCTAGTCTAGTTCTTCTAAACCTCTACTAAAAATCTCTGAGATTTTTTCTTTTCTTTCCATTTGAGGCTTTTCTAGATAAGTTCTGGTGTCTTGTTTATCTGTTTCCTCCATTGACAAGGGAGAGGAAGCTAAGTAGCTTCTGTCAAAGAAAGAAAGAAAGAGAGGTGGGGTGGCGGTGGTGTTGGGGGAATTAAGAGAGATAGTAGTTGCAGAGAAGAAAGAAATATATATTCTTGGTACTCGTTTGTTCGTTACCAAAGGGGGGTGGTGTGGGGGGTGGGTTTTAGCTAAGTAATGCGCTCAGGAGCTTGTACGGTCCAGCAGACCCTCACAGCGGAGGCTGCTTCAGTTTTGAAGCATTCTCTAAGCTTGGCAAGGAGGAGAGGCCATGCTCAAGTCACTCCTCTTCATGTAGCTGCTACGTTGCTAAGCTCGAGAACTAGTCTTTTAAGACGTGCTTGTCTTAAATCTCAACCGCAATATCAATCTTCTCATCCTCTTCAATGCAGAGCTCTTGAGCTTTGTTTTAATGTTGCTCTTAATAGGCTCCCCACTACACCTGGTCCTCTACTTCATGGCCAGCCGTCTTTATCCAATGCTTTGATTGCTGCTCTAAAAAGAGCACAAGCGCATCAAAGAAGAGGCTGCATTGAACAACAGCAACAACAACCTCTTTTAACTATCAAAGTAGAGTTGGAACAACTTATAATATCTATTTTAGATGATCCTAGTGTTAGTAGGGTTATGAGAGAAGCTGGGTTTTCGAGCACTGCTGTTAAGAACAATATAGAGGATTCTTCCGCTGCTCCCGTTTTCCAGTGTTATTCAACTACAGGTGGGGTTTTTTCTTCTCCTTGCTCTCCTTCTCCTCCTGAAACTACTCAAAGAGAGATTATAAACCCTTCTACTTTTTGGCAAACTCATTTTTCATCTTTCTCTTTGGAGAAAAACCCATTTCTTTTTTCACCACAAAAAAGGGTTTTAAGTAACTATTTTGCTGCGGATTCTGTTTCTGTCAAGGAAGATATTAAGTTGGTTTTAGAGGTTTTCTTGAGAAAAAAGAGAAAGAATACTGTTATAGTGGGTGACTGTGTTTCTGTAACAGAAGGACTTGTTGCGGAGTTAATAGGAAGGGTAGAGAGAGGAGAGGTTCCAATAGAATTGAAAAACGTCCAGTTTGTTAAATTTCAATTCGCACCAGTTTCTTTAAGGTTTATGAAGAAAGAAGATGTGCAAATGAATATTTCTCAACTGAAAAGGAAAGTTGATTCTATTGGAGAAGGTGGGGCCATTATTTACACAGGAGACTTGAAATGGACAGTAGTTGAAGAAAGCTTTGTTAATGGAGGAGGAGGAGAAGATTCAGTTTATAGTCCGGTTGAACATTTAGTTGCAGAAATAGGAAAAATAGTGTCAGAATATAGCAACTCAAACTCAAAGGTTTGGTTAATGGCAACTGCTAGTTATCAAACATACATGAAATGCCAAATGAGACAACCTCCTCTTGAGATTCAATGGGCATTTCAAGCTGTTTCTGTTCCTTCAGGTGGTCTTGGCTTGAGCCTCCATAATTCCAGGTCATTATTTAATTTTTGTTTCTTTTTTTTTTTTTTAAAAAAAAAAAAAAAAAAAAAACTTTCATTTAGGCCCTAATTAGGAGTTTAAGCTCCTAACCTCACAGTTCTAAAATACTTAGCAGCATCAAGACAAAGCTTGAACAAGAACACATACATTTGATAATTTTTTTTTGGTTATATATATATATATATATATATATATATATATATATATATATATATATTATATTATGCAAGATTGAGGCAGACATGGACATATATATTCTCTGTTGATGGTTTGATGGTCACCTATTGAAGCTTTTCTTTTTTGTTTTCTGTTTGGTTTGTACTTTGCGCTTTATGGTTTGAATGAGGCCAAAACACCTTTGAAAAAAGTATGGTTTGGTGAGACAATGAATCCCTGTCTTTATATACATGCTTTTGCTTTGTTCTGCTGTCAGCATATAGCAGATTTTTGTTTGCAGATATATAATAAAACAAGGAAAAAGAAATGGAAAGGGAAAGTTTTGAGGGTTGTTTTTCATTCTTCATTTTTTTTTTTTTATTTGATCCATCTTTTCTTTGAAGGAATATGAACTATTCATGCACTTTGAAGAAAAAGAAAAATTTAGCTTTGTTGAAACTTGGCTCAGACTGCTTCCATTTTCCAATCTTTTTTTGACCTTTTGGATAGGATATTCCTTTTCTTTATTTTTTCTATTCTTTATGTATTTATTCTAATCTTTCTATTTTGTTTTTCCTGTTTAGATTATAAAAATTACATTATATACCCTAAAGATACCATATTCTTGTAAATGGACCTGCTTTATATTTACTTTCACTGAAGTAATTATAACCTTTTTCTTTTTTATACTTCGAACTCTTTGATTTTAACCAAACACTGTAACTCCAGCCTGAACCATTCACTATGTTTCAGTGATACAACCTTTTACTAATAATCATAAAAATGGTTTAATAATAAATTTTCTGTAATGCACTTTTTTCTTTTATTTTTTCAATTGTTGTATATTTTTCTTTTTGCTGAAACCCATTAATTTGTTTGCAGTTTCCATGAATCAAAGCTAAGCTTTTCCCATAACCCATCACAATTTCCTGAAACAAAACCCTTCATTATCAGCACTGGCAAGGATGAGCAAGAAAAGCTGAGTTGCTGTCCAAAATGCACTTCCAGTTATGAAACAGAAGCTCAACTCTTCAAATCACGCCAGCACAAAAATTTGCCTCCTTGGCTTCATCAGCAAGGCACCAATGCCAATCAAAAGGTAATTATCAACCTTATTATATTGAAAATGTTCTTAAATTGTATTCCACATATTCTAATGGTAAAAGTTTCAGAAATTATGAAATCTTTTATCTTAATAACTAAATTAATTTAAATGATCAGGATGAGTTGATTGAATTGAGAAGGAAATGGAATGCATTCTGCAATGGCTTACACCATCAAGGAAAGCATACTCAGAGCCATTTGGGTTCCCCTAATTCTTACAACAATAACAACAATCAAGGCATAATTGAGAAGAGCAATTCATATACTTCTTCAAACCCTTGGTGGTCAAGCCAAAAAAACATATCCCAAGATTCAAACTCAATCTCTTTCATAGATTCACCTTTGAAGCATAACCAGATCACCAATTCTGTGCCTAAATTTAGAAGGCAACTATCTTGCACCATTGATTTCAACTTTGACAGTGGAGTCCATAAAAATCAACCAGGGGAACCAAACTTGGACTCTCTCAAGAACACTCAAGGTAAAGAAGTCAAAATCACTCTTGCTCTTGGAAATTCTTTCTTGTCTGATATAGGGGAAAGAGAGAAAGGAAAGTGTGATGATTTGTATAAGTTATTGAAAGAGAACATTCCTTGGCAATCGGAAATCATTTTTCATTCTGTAGTAGAAGCTTTGATTGAATACAATTCAACAAGAAAAGGGACTTGGCTACTTCTACAAGGAAATGACATGGTGGGGAAAAGAAGATTGGCCCTTGCAGTTGCAGAGTCTGTTTTGGGATCTGCTGATTTACTACTTTATATGAATTTGAGGAAGACAGATAATGAAGCAGCTTCATTTAAGATCACAAAAGCCTTAAGAAATCAAGAAAAGATTGTTGCTTTGATAGAAGACGTTGACTTTGCTGATACTCAGTTCTTCAAACTACTTTCTGATGCATTTGAAAGTGGGAAATTTGGAGAATCAGCAAATATTGACCAAGCAATATTCATTTTGACAAGGAGCAATGATTTCTTGAGCTATGAAGATGGGAAGAAAAATCAAGATTCTGTTATTCAGATGATTCTTGAAGTGAAAGAAACAAAACATTCAAGATTTGGGACACCCAGCATGGATCATCACAAGAGAAAATCTGAATGGGACATTTCAAGCAAGATCAAGAATCCAAGAATCAATGAAAAAGAACAAGAAGATCTTGAAAATGGAAACAAGATCACGAAAGACTTCTCAAGGCAGTCAAGCTTCAATAGTACTCTTGACCTGAACATCAAGGCCAATGAAGACGGAGAAAGTGAAGAGAAACCTGGAGAATTTAGTCCTATTTCAAGCGATTTAACTCGTGAAACAAATTCTGATCCAGTTACTCCACATGGGTTTCTTGATTCCATCAAGAACCACGTTCATTTGGATAAAAATCAAGCTCATGATAGGGCAATAACAGAGATTTTCTCTTCCAAATTGAAGAGTTGCATACAAGAGGTTTTTGGGGATCAAAATGGAATTGGTTTTAGCATTGAAGAGAGGGTATTAGAAGAGATAGTAGATGGGTATGGTTGTTTTGTTAATAGTCAAATAGAAAGATGGCTAAAAGACATCTTTCAAAAAACATTAGAAACAGTTAAAATTGGAGGGAAAAATGGTGTGGGGATTAGGCTTTGTTTTGAAGGCAAAAATGAAAGAGATTCGGAGAATGGGTTCATGGGGACATGTCTTCCCAAGAAAATCCAAGTTTCTTTCATGGACTAACTAAATTTTTAAGTCTTTGCTTTTCTTTTTTCTTTTCTTTTTCTTTTCCCTTTTCTTTTGTAAAATCTATTACCACCACAATTTCCTTTGTGTAACTTGCTAATTTTCATAATAGGATGTGTTTTGCTTTCCCTGTTTTACTGCATTCTATCCACTTTAATATCAATAGCACTTATTATTGATATATAAAACTATGCACATCCATAGTGCAAGCCACACATACAACTCAACTCGAACCCAGCACACATTAATTACCGGATATTCCGTAAAATTAATTATTTTTAGTAGTTGTATACTAATAGCATCCGCCGTTTAACTATCATTTCATCAAACTTTAAAATGATAAAAAATACCATCGTTTTAATAAAAAATTATTTTTAATTAGTTTGATATGTAGGCAGGGCTATTGATCAGGTCTAGGAAAATAAATCTCAATGCTAAAAGGAAAAAAAATGAAGGAAAACATTATCAAATCCAATCAAACAGTCCACTAATTAAGTTGGAAAATAACAGCAATTTTCAATTGAATTCTCTAATTTTAATATGATTTTGAAAAATAAACTCATGATACTACTTTATCACTAAATAAAATAAATCATCAAGATAAATTAATTAATCATAATAATATGACAATAATGAAGGCAAAAGAAGAAGAAAAAATAGTGGACATATTGCATTAGCAATGATGAGTAATTTGATAGTCTAAGATTTTAAATAAAGGCAATAGGGTATAAAGTACAAGCAAAGATTATATATATTACCAAAGAAGTGCAAAGATATCAAAATAGAAGATGTGGAACTCACTCACTCACTCACAATAGCAAAGGTTTCTTGAGACCTTTCCCTAAAAAATATTATCCCAGCATTTGCATTTAATCTTTTGACTCTAATGAGTTTCTATATTCATATATTAGTTTTCAAGATTTCCATTTTCAAAAGTTAATTATATAATCTATTACTTTATCTTTGTTTTCTGGTTTTTTATCCATTAATTACTAGTGAAATATCGAAATTTTTTTATGCTTTCTATTTTTTAGTATTGGGATAGAGGGATTTGAACCTAAATCTATAATCATATTGTACATATACTTACCATTAGGTTATGTCTTGACATATATAGTAATTCCTTTGATTTATTTTTCTATTAATTGCTTATAAAATATTATTATTATCTCAAAGTGGTATATAAAAGTGGCTAAAAAAACAAATTACTCCTTAATTTTTTAATTATATACAAAGACATTAGTTAACAATGGTTTCTGTTATATTATTTAATCTTTTTATTTATGATGCATTTAGCAAATAGACGATGGTTGTGTTTAGCAATAGTTTTTCCAATAACTTTTAAAGATTTAACCGGTCAAAATGTTAAATGCTATTTAAAAAATTATTCAGTAATATAGAGACTTTTAGATATTACAATAGCATTTTGTGTGAAAATAACTTTTAACGTTTCAATGTTACTAAAATAGCTAACAGCTAAAGCTATTAAAACAGCTAACAGTTATCAAAAAAATTAATTTTTCCGAACAAACTCTAAGCCATATAATAAAAATAAAATCTAAAAACTATATAATTAAATTTTATAAAATAAATGAAAAACTAAATAATAATTTACCCTATTAATTAGCCAATATTATAATGAACCAAAAAAGAGAGGGAAAAAAGTATACCCCTCCGTTCCATTTTAATAATTATAAATAGAATTTTGAAATTATATTAATAATTATTTAATTTTCTTCTTAATTAGGTTGATACCAAAAACACAATGATGCAGTCTCCAATAGAAAGTAATTAAATTTCTTCAATAAAATGAACTTAGCACCATTATTTTGACCAAAAGGCCTCTCATAATGAATCAAAGTGATGATTGCATCAAACGGCGGAAGTGGGACCTGTCTTCCTATCATTGAACATGCAATTATTTCAATGTTTTTTCTTTTATTAATTAATTAAATTTATTCTTTTGGTGTGTGGATAAAAGTGTGGTCTATTATAGGGGAATTATAGATGCACTATACAATTATTATTTCTACTTTCAAAAGTGATTAGTACTTTAATTCACAAATTTAATCTCCAAATGTTGTGGTGGACGTCCATTTTCTTCTTATCAAAACTAATTTTTAGAATAAATATAAAATAATTTTACTTTCTTTTTAGTTTGATTCATAATAAATAAACGAATTAAGATATTGGTGAGACCACCGATATTTATGTAAGTGAATATTAAATCTGAAAAATGTAATATTTTTAGAAAATAAATAATATTGAAATATAAATATTAAGATAAGACGATTAGAAAATATTATTATAATTATTTTTAAATATTATTCTTAATATAATCAATAAAATTTGTTTAGCCAGTTAAAAGTTATAATTGAAATCAATTGTCATTTCCAATTCCAAGGTGAAACAAAGAAGCCCCAAGTGCAAGCCTGTAATTGCTATCTGGGAGCCCGTCTGTATTTCTGGCCATCCAATTTATGTTGAAAACAATAGAATTGCAAAATAAACGCTAAAGACACTAAAAATCAGGTTTCGATGTTCTGAAAAAGATTCGCTTCAAAATAACAGCAACCGGCAAAGCAATTATGAGGAATGTATCCAACTGTTTGCAGAGAGTGATGTTCCCACTTTCAAGTATAAGACCAAGAAGGAAAGAAAGAAAACACATCCATAAATCCCACGAAGGTAAAATTTTTAATTTCATCTTTTGCATCAAACCAAAATCATCTTCCATAATGAATTTTGCAGTTCTATAATTCAATTTCATTCTATAGTAAATTACAATAGTCAGATTTCGACATGCTTCAATTTAAAAAAAGAAGTGTAATTCCAGTTCCTTGATTTTTATAGACCACATTGAAATAAGGCAGGAAGAGAATAAGAATAAGGAAAGCTACAGACACGGTGTTGCTGTTTGCGAAATACAACTAGTCAGTTTTTATATTTTTTTTAAGTATACCAATTTGTCCCTATATTTTACTTTAATATATTATAAAAAAAATATATGAACCGACAAATCGTATTTCATAAAATACAGGGCCCACACTAATTTTACCATGAAAATGCATGGCATCTGCACAAATGCAAGCAATTCTCTTTTATAATGCTTCTCAATCTCTCTCTCCATGAACTAACATCAATATTTTTTAGACCTTGCTTTGAATATCTCGCTCTTTTATAACAAAGGAACATTTTATCATAGGGACCAAAACATTTTCTTAAACGTCCCCAAAAACAAATTAAAGGCCGAACCTGAATTTGAAAGTGCAACGTTCTTCTCCATGTTCAAAATGATGTGATAGCCAAGAAAAAGCGAAAAAAACACAGCAGCACAACTCCAAACTACTCAAGGTTTTCTTCCTATCACAAGCTCTTTCCACTTTAAACTAACAAAACGCTCCATATGCATCTAAAGTCTAAATATAATACTACTACAACAACCTTAATCCCGAACAGTAAGGGTTAACTATATGAATCCTTTATCTCATTTCTAGCTAAATCTGCACTAATGTTAGTGCTCTGCACTACAAATGTATCATGCTTACGAAACGGGGCATCTAAGAGTGGGTCTACATAAGACATTACCAAGACATCAAGACATCTCAGACGTCCTCCTCCCATTTTAGACATGAACAAACATACTTATATATACGTATATCTGCTAAAAAAGGATAAAAGCAGATACTTCAAATTGTCCAAGCCACCTCACAATGTAAACATGTAAAAGGCTTGCTATTCTTACACCACATCAACACCAAACAGAAAGTAAAGCCCCCATTAAATGTCAAATCTATCAATAATTAGTATTAGCATTGCAAACCAAATAACAGCCTTAACCTTGAGGGGCATCTTAATTTTGAAATTTTAGTTAGTTCCTTTGCCTCAATAATGCATTTATCCCTGTTTTCTCTTCAGGCAATTGAAGGGCTCAACTGCTGTCATAAAGACTGAAAGCTCTTGTCTTATTCTGAACTAGAGCTTCAGTAACAGATTTTGAATCTACTACAATTTTATGTATACAAATGAGCATTTTACTTTTCCATCTCCTGGTTGTTCTCATATATAATGCTTTCTCAATCAAATACAATTCAATTGGTTCAAGTTCTCAGGTTGGCCAAAGTCCTCTCCAAGCTCACCTACAGTTGGAGCCAAGGTTAAGCCAGTTATCCTAAACTTTGATCGGAACTAAGCTTACGACTAAGTCAAATTGGACTGGAGCTAAGCCAGATCTCTTAATTTTCTCAATGAACCAATACCAAACAGTATAGTTTTGGATCGGCTGTGACTATCGTTGAACACCAATTGTCTATAATCAAGCATAGAAGAATCCATATTATGAAACTGACATTTGATGAGAGATTACAAATAATAGAAAAAGATACACCAACAATCACAAACACTGAACAACCAAAACCATGAATGAAGGACAAAGCTAACGCCATAATGTTAACAGGAATTGAAAGGTAAAAAACCTGTGCAGCATTGATTAAGGTGCAATGCATTATGTGAAATGCAGTATACAAAAGCTTTTTACTATGAACTCAGCTCAAATATACATTATGTTACACAGATTACAAATTAGAAAAGAGAAAAACAATCCCTAGGGTTAGCTCAACTAAAGAATGAGAGGAAATACCCACTAAACTAACAAATCACAGTAAGAGAAGCTACCGGACAAAAAATGGCACTAAAATTGGGGTGCTAATCTACATTTTGGATGTACCTAATATTGCCTTATAAACATATACAGAGGGGGTGACCTTACATAAAATATTCCCACCCAAAGCGTATAGCAAACTATTGTTGGAAAACTCAAGCCAATTACAAACTTACAATGAATTGGAAGTTGCACTAGATGATAAAGCCTCAGAATGATGCAAAGATTGGTTTGAAGCCTCTGCGGCTCCTTGAAAATCAAATAAAGGTTTTAGTCTTTTCTTAACTTCTTTGCTTTGTAGATTAATCTCTTCGAGAATCATAGACAAAGCAAGCTTGGAAGCTTCCTCATTCCTGAATGCTAAGGTCCATCTCCCATCAACCAAATATTTTGTCTTCATCTTTCTGTAGTTAGCAGATTTAGCAGGATCAAGAAAAGGCAGAGAGGATGGACGGATGCGTAAGTGTAACCATCTTGGATGCTTATCATCCATTCTAGGCTGCAACCAGAAAACAAGAAACACTATTACTGATCTGCTAAGCCCCCAGAACAGACACCAATTCAGCCTTGAGCATTGTCATCAGGTCTGTGCATGTGCACAATAAGAGAGAGAGATGATTGTGCACAATTGCCATAATGTTGGTTCAGAGATAAAATCAAATGTAGAAGAATAAAATGAAACATACAGATACATATTATATATACATACGTTGGAACCAGCCAAAGGTGCAATAATTCGGACAACTCCAAAATGCTGCTTTAGAGGTAATTCTTCTATGAGGAGGATCCACCCAGATGTACCCACAGAGATTGCTAGAAAGCAAAAATGGCGTTCTTTACCCCTCTCAAATGCAATCCTACAAGGCACGGCATCAACTGCATATGGCAGTGACCAGAGAGATTTGAAATGTTTGATCACATGATTGTCACTGAATTATGTCTAGGAATATAAAAGTACTTTAAGAAGACAAAACGGTATTCTCAGAAATAAAACCACATTCTTAGGTTTTGGAAGTCATAAGACACAAAAGTGGAATTATCATTCACTAACAGTACTCTCAAATGAAAACCAATATGCTCCAAATGCATTTGCATGCCCACATACAGGCACATTACCATCATCATCATAAAGAGTACTAATAAAGTATGGATAACTTACCAATTCTCAATTCCATGCCTGGTTTTGGACCTGAAACATCCAGGCCAGCAGACTTTGCACGGGAGTTTTCAGGGATATCGATTGGAAAACATATAGGAGGTTGATCAGACAAAGCCCTATTAAGGGCGAAAATTTGAAGTTGATGAAGAAGAACAAACACCTAAGGCAGAAAGGGTGAAAAATATTAAATACTGAGAGAATGCATAATAAAACATCACAATATAAAACATAAGGAAATGCCTAATGTGTACTAATCTAGTACGCCAGATTAAGTAGTTCTATCATTAATGTCAAGAGAACCCAAACCAGTAACTCAACCAAGAGACTATATCTTCAAGGTTTCTGCTATATTGTAAATAAGCATTTGATCTAATCATAATTGTTAAGGGGCTATATATATAAAATAAAAAAAAGGAACAAACCTTCACTAACTCGCACATCCTTTCACCAGCAACTAATGATGATTCACTAGGAAGAATATCTGTAACCGAAAACCACATATCAATGAATGTTTACGTAGCAACTCTCCATCTATTTGTTCAACGGATAAAAAAAGAGTATTGAAATGCGCACCCAATTCAAATATATTAAGTTTAAAAGCTGCCTTACCATCACAAAAAGATTTCCGTATTGGCAAGAGTATAAACTTAGGCTCTTTCCTAGGAGATGAAGCTTCAATTGCTACAGGCACCACAATCATTGTCCAAACATATGAGCAAAGCAACCAACAGCCAACATGCCATTCATGACATTAAAAGTTCAACGAAATACCTCTTTTGCACTTTTTCCACTCATCACATAGGACCATCACCAGTAGATCAGGCCAGAGACCTCTGGTTTCCTCTAGAAGAGCACCAACACTGTTCTCGTATGAATCCTATGCCATTAAAAGTGCTTCATTACAAAATAAGTATTGGCTTCCGCAAAGAAACATACAGAATAAATCAAATAAGTACCTACATGGATAAGACAAATTCATCACATCTTAGAAGTATTCAGACTAATTAGCTAAATACCAACATGATCCACAAATATAAGAACAAAATCATCAACTTTACAAGTATTAGACTGTTGAGCTAAATTATAGCTAAAATATTAGACTGCTAGCTATGTCCACTTTCACTTCACTTCACTTCAACTAGTGGCTTTTTGGCATCACAGAACCCAGAATGTAAAAGATTTATTCGGCAAAATTAACTGTTTTAGTAGCATTTAACTATTAGTGGTTTGAGTAACTTTTTATAAAAAATTAAAAGTTAAACATTAAATAGGTTAACTTTTCGTAAATGCTATTTAAACTTCTAAAAGCTAGTTCAACTACTATGTTACTGAATATTATAAAAAATAGCATTTAGCTATTTGACCTGTCAAAATACAAAAAAGCTATTTGAAAAGTTGTTGCCGAATACAACCAAAATTTCAAAAAAAAAAAAAAAATTCCAGCACATCTATGAGATGTAGTCCTTTGCAAAAAAAAAAAAATGGTAGACAGGATTGGAGCAGAAATGTAATAAATATTATGCCAAATGACCAAAATTCTTTTGGTTTGTCAATCAATACAACAAATTTTCCTTTTGTATCTTAAACAATTACAGCTTCCGTCACCTTGCCATCCAATTTGGAATGACATGGCCATTAAACTGTGGCTGCACATTTGGACACGTGGGCACCAAGTGGATTTTCCACCCAGAAACAATCATAAGCATTAATTTTTTTTTTTTTTAACCCAACAAAAATTTTTCCCTTCTTCTTACCAAATCTCCATCACTTGAGGTATTTCACCGAATCTGTCGACTCTCTCCTTTTTCTCTTTTTCTTTTCCTTTATTTCACTAAATCAGTCATCGAAGGAGAAGCCATGCTACAGCAGTGGCTGTCTCTCTGGTCTCATTGCTCACCATCAATTGTTGTTGCCATTGTCCATAAACACAACACAAACCACACGATGACATCAGCCAGTCATGCACTCACCAGCTAACCTGTGTATTTCCAAAAGTCCTGTCTATACGCTATACCATGCTTTCTCTCCCCCTCCACTTCGAAATTTTAATTCTAATCTGTCTCCCTCTTAATCAAAAACCCCCTCATTTTAATCTATCCAAGAAGACTCCAGCTTTACACAATTCATTTTCAAGGCTTTCAATTGATCTCATTTCAATAGTTGTATTCAATCTCCATAACCAAAACTCAATCTTGGATCCTCTTAAGTATTTACCAACACAATCTCAAGATTCCCATGATATCTGATTAAATTGTTTTTTTACTTGCAGCTTCTTTTTAAGTTTTCGTACACAAAAAGAAAGGATTAAATATTTTAAGAATTTTATTTGATTGATTAGGAGCTAAGTAATTGATTGTGGAAATCAAGGATGTTCATTTCTATTAGGAGGGGATTTGGAAATATGGATTTGAGTAGAGAAGTTTTGGAGTCTTACCGGTGATCGAGGATAATCAATGTGGCAACTTTTGATGAAGACAAAGTCATGCCTGTTTACAAATTGTAAGATACATATAAGCTTTTACTTTCTTCTCATGTCAGTATTCCCAAAGAGGTATTAGACTTTATCTTGAACAATAGAGCCCCACTATTAAACAGAAGGTATGCTATTTCATCTTTGGATTAAGAATTAGGAGGCTTTTGTTGTTAAAGGTCTAGAAGTTGTTGAAATTGAAGTGAATTGTGAAATTCGCTTACAAGTTGCAAATTAGAAGATTTTTTTGTGTAATTTTCTATGAATTGAAGTTCAAATTCTGGAATTGTGAAATCTAACCTTCCCTTGTGAAATTCACTTGTGAAACTATGGCATTTGCAAACAATTAAATGATTATTGTGAGTGGAAAATCCACTCAGCAGCCACGTTTCCAGATGTGGGCTCCACATAACTCAATTTGATGGACATGTTACTCTAAATTAGATGGCAGGGAAATGGAGGCCATAATTAGGCATCGATTGATAAAATTAAAAGAATCGAACAAAATTGTAAAAAAGGTCAAAGTTCATCCTTTTTCTGGTCATTTGGCCTAAATATTAATTATAAAAATTCTACAGTTTCGCCTAATAATAATTAAATCATCCTTATCATCCCTAGTTTTTTTAAATTTTTAAATATAACCGAAATTTTTCAATCAGAACAAACAAATTATCAGTTCACCACAATTCAATATGCATCTCAAAATCAAACCCTGCACTATTACTGAGTGCTACCCCCCACCACCCCCCAAAAAAACTCCAAAAAAAAAAAAAAAAAAAAAAAACTCTCCAGCAAATTACATACGACATCCATTCAAATGTATAGGTCCTAATAATAAGAAAATGAAGATAAAAATATATCCCTTTAAAATAACAAGGATGATTTTAAGCTTTTATAGAAAATGGGAACAATGAAGAGAGTAAACTGCAGCATTTGCTATTGCCATCTTTCATCTTTGTATTGAACTAGGAAAGTAGTGGTTGCTATGTTATTCACATCTTCCAGACCTTTACAAACTAATTTTATTATTCTTATCTACCTAATTGATATAGCTTAGAGATAGAACTTGGAGTTTGCTATCACAATCTTGTGTTTGAGATTTCTTTGCACTCAGTATACAATTAACTGTGTTCAATTAAAGATGGAACTTGGTCAAGTAATCATTGCAGGTTCAGTTTGTTTTGGACATTGCTCTTTTTGGTATCTATACAGAAGTAGCAGCTCTTGTTCCCACTCTGGAGATTGGAGTCACATATCTTCCACAAGTCTTAAGATAGAATTGACCCCATAGACACAAAAAAGTAGGAGCAGATTCGCTAAAACATAACCAGTTAGAAAACCTCACCATAATCTCCAAATTTTTGTCCAGTCAATGAAGTAACCAGAAAAAGTCCCTAGTTCATAAGTCTACTCCTTAGATATCCCAAGTCAAACCATACACATATATCAAGTGTATCTGACCCATAGATATAGCAGATTTATTACATAAAGACCAATAAAGTATCGAATTTAACTCTGGAAAGAAAAACAACACATCCCAAATCAAATCAAAAGAATCCAATGGAGGCATAATCCTAAGGAGCAGAGTGTAGGGCTATTCTTTCCCTCTCAATCTGAACTACCTGCTAAAGAGAATCATTCCCTGAAGCCAAGGACAGACAAACATATTAAGTTCATTCCATTCTGGACATCACCCTTAGGAGTCCGAAGTAACTCATCCTCATCAATCCCAAGTGATAAAACTGAATGCTCATCTCGAGTCGAATTCATTTCACAACATGAAAATTAACAGAAGAAGCAATTGGATAAGAATCGTACAGTGAATGTGCAGACAAATCAACTAAGGTAAGATATGCTTACACACTAGAACATAACCTAAGTCGACTTTTTTTTCCTTCCTTGCACAAGGCACACATGCCAACCATATTTCTTTTTTCATTGACATGGTTTAGAGATTGTTCGGCATTAAACTCAAAACTACTTTCCCGAAAAAAGAAGTGATTTAGATGCTGAAAAAGCATTTCAGGAGTGTTGTTTATTTGCCTTAAAGTTTTTATAAATAAACACATATTAAATTCATCTTAAAAACAAAGTTTAATTACCTCTAAAGCATTTACAACATAGTTTTTTTTTTTTCTCTATAACAGTTCAAATAACAATGTCACAAACAACTTTGAAATTCTTAGCCATCCTATTTTGATATTCTTGGATATTACATCCAATCTTCCCTTAGGCATCACACATAAGGTTGAATTGCTAAAATTTTATTCAATAACATGAATAGAAAAAAATTGAAGTGATCTTATTATAATAAGTCAATCTTTTGTTACCATGATAGAGTTAATGACATAGTTTAGTAAATGTAAGTGCATTGTATGCCATAAATTAGGTTTACCAAACAATGGAATGATAAAATATACATAATACACAAAGGGAACCATAAATAAGGAGGCTAAAATAAAGTAGCACTTATTACAGTTCCCAAAAACAAGACAATAAACAAATGAAAAAAAAAACATTTTTCTTCCTATCTTTTATTTTTTCATAAAGAGGAATATATGATCACATTATAAGTCTCTCGGAAAATCCTAAATAGACAAACACATCACAATCAGGCATGCGTCAACCAAAGTCTCCTTTTCCGAAAACAAATTCTCTTCTCTCTGACTCAGTGGTTAATTCTTTTTGTGCTGTATCCACAAAAATATCATTTTCTTTTCGCTGGATAAGGCAATTTTTTTATATTTCTACACTAACTCCATAAAATATAAAACCGACGCTAGAAACACCATCTCATTCATCAATTCAAGTCATCAACAAGACTAAATCTGTATAAAGATTGTATAAATCAGTAGAGTCATAACAAATAAATTAAACTGACTCTCCAGCAAAATACAAACGAAGGAGATACCATTTAATATAGCATATAACTTACCTTAAGCAGTTTCAGATGCTGTTTATTGAACTCTGCCTCGCTGTAAGGTAGCAGCTGACGCACAAGCCAACCACCATCCCACAGTGTCTCTGCGGATATATCTGATCGGCAAAAGAGACTGACCAATGCATCAAGCACCTAGAAAGCATATATCATTTAAGGGGGGGAAAAGAGAGAGAGAGAGAGAGAGAGAGAGAGAGAGAGAGAGAGAGATAACACACAACAAGGCCGAATGATCCTGTTAGAATATTGTAATTATTGGGGTAGATTGTGCATATATTAGAAGGATACTATGAGATTATTAGGAGATATTAGGAGATTATTTTCCTTTTTTGAACTATTTTTTGTAGATTATATATACCCTAAACCGTATATAAAAATTTATTAAGTCAATTGCTTGTTTCAAAACTTTTTCTTCTCCCTTTCACATAGTAACAGAGCCTATAGTGGTCTGATTATTTTTCCTCTCCTTATTTCTGCAAATTCTCTTGTTTCCACACAAAAAAAAAAAATCCAACTTCAATTCTAACCTATTACGGCAACCTTACTGCCGCCTTGAAATCACCAATATTCCGAAGGAGTTGGATCTCACAGCCACCGGAGATCAGTTCCCCAGCTTCCGGCAACCCAGGACCCGAAATTTCATCGCCAGAAACCTCGCTGTCGACCGCCACGCGCCACCGCAAGGTTTCTGTCTCTGTCACACGCGCCGGCCCGTGAGCCCTTTTCCAACGACCTCTTCTTCAACGGCCACCTTCTGGCTTAGTGTGTTGTTTACGTCGATCTCTATATGGTTTAAAGCAATTTCCTAGGGCATGGTTTGGAAGATTCAGTGGTGTTGTGAAACAATTTGGGATGAATCGGAGTGAAGTTGATCATTCAGTATTTTATAGACATGGAGATAGAGATCATAGCAAGTGTATCTACCTAGTGGTCTATGTTGATGACATAGTGATAACAGGTAATGATCATTAAGGGATTTCTCAGCTCAAACAACATTTGTTTAGCCACTTTCAAACTAAAGATTTAGGAAATTTTAAGTATTTCCTGGGGATCGAATTAGCTCAATCTAAAATAGGTATATGCATCTCCCAAAGAAAATATACACTTGATATGCTAGAAGAAACTGACATGATAAATTGTAAACATGTGGATACTCCCATGGACCCAAATGTTAGACTTATTTCTGGACAGGGGGAGTTATTAGAAGATCCTGGTAGATATCGCAGATTGGTTGGTAAGCTAAACTATCTTACAATCACGCGACTTTACATATCTTTTGCAGTAAGCGTGGTTAGCCAATTTCTTCAATCTCCATGTGATAGCCATTGGGATGCAGTGATTCGTATTTTGAGATATATTAAGGGAACTCCTGGCCAAGGCTTGTTGTATGAAGATAGGGGTCACTCACAAATTGTT